>CM032228.1:21537500-21560000 GCA_019009955.1 Riptortus pedestris
AGGACGGGGTATTGACTCATAGACTGAACAAAGTGACGTGGAATCGGAAAGTGATGGGGAGGATGAGCAGTCACACGAAAAATATTTTGCATTGAGAAGAGTGAACAGAAAGATCGTTGACCGTTTTGAATGGAGGAAACCCCCTTTTCCTTTGCATAAAACAGGAAAACAAAATTTATTGAAACACCTTCCGGGAGTGAAAGGGGCGGCAAAGGAGGTTACTAATCAATTTGACTGCTGGTTCTGGCTCTTTGATAGGTCGATTATTAGTAGTATTGTACACTGCACAAACGAATGTATAAAACTCGTTGAGCCAGAATTTTCTAGACAGAGGAATGCCAAAGAGACGGACTTCGCAGTAATAAAAGCCTATATAGGCCTTCATTACTTAGCTCGCACTTACAGAGGAGCGAGAATGAATTTAGAAGACTTTATGTAAAACGTGTTGGGCAAGAAACTCACCTGAGTAGAACTAGATGGCACTAAAAGATTAGACGTGAAAAGTTTTAATTTCCTTTTCTATCTTAAATGTTTTCTTGTATTTGTTATTCCTGCAGAAATCAAATGATTAGGCAGTTCTTAACTATCCTTATTGCACTTTATGTATATAGTTTCTAGTAGCTAACTAAGTAGTACCTAAAGAATTCATTGTTCATAAATTGCTTCATGTTACCTGAAATGAATTAATATTTCTGATAGTTGTAAGACATATTCATTAGTGTTTCTTTGCTAACTTTTAAAATAAAATAGTTTTACTATTTGTTCATATAATTGTTTATATTTGTTAACTCTATTTTTGCCCTAAGAAGCAGTTGTACCAACATATTTCTCCATCGTCACCTCATAGGTGACCCGCGCCTAGATTCGTTTGGAAAAGACCCGCGCCTAAAGGAGGGTTAAGTTATGAATAAAGTGGTTAATGACATGATAGCTTATTGTTAATATGACAAGAGTTTTAGTGGGGGGTTTGCTGAAGGCTGAATACTGAAAAATCCTCTACCCTCTAAACTCCCCCCCCCAGTCCAATCTCTGCAGTTAACGAACATGATCTTTAGTTTACATAAAACTCTTATATATCGAGTTTGGGGCAACGATTAAAGAAAAATTATGACCCCTAGAGTGGTACAGATAAATATATATATATATTTGCATATACATATATAATTTTGGACAGTCCTCGTTCTCGTCATCTCTTAGATAGGATCGAAGGACATTCGATTAGATTTTTTGAAAATCGCGTCATGATTACGGCCTTAATAGCTGATTTCTCTTAAGTGAAATTTGCTAATAACGGTTAAATAAATTAATTGGTTTTGGTCATTTGAAATAATTTACTAACAACAGATTTATTAGTTTTCTGGATTGAGTAGAGATGTTGCACTTTACTTACAGATAGATTCATACAAAGAAGTGCCAAGAACTACTGTACAAAGGAAATGAATTTTTGAAGGGTTCTGGGCAGTGGGGCAGAAGCGAGTGAGAGAGAGAGAGAGAGAGAGAGAGAGAGAGAGAGAGAGAGAGAGCGGGAGGAGAGAGAGGGAGAGAGTGAGGTTGCCTGCAAATATTTTTCACCAATCATCTCAGCTGGAATAAGCTGTAGATTAGCTTTGGTAATTGTCTCGAAATTCGATGGCCATTTTTTATTTCGGTGAGATAGGACCACCCTCCTGAACCCTTTCCCCTCTAAACCTACATTTTTTCTGCAGGATATTCTTCCCTTCGGTATTAGTGTTAAACCTCTTAACGAGCTCAATGATCTTATAAATCACAATTTGTTATTTATTAAGGGTGTAGAGTATCTTATAGTCCTCTGAAGGGATTATTGAAATTAAGCAATGCTCTAGGGGATATAACACCAAGCAATTTACAAGTGAAAAAAACAATTTTCGACATTTTTATATACTCATTTTTATCGGGTATTTCACCCTTTCTTCTTTTTTCTTTGTGAAAAAAAAAACAACGAAAAAATGGGGTTTCCTCCTATTAAATATTCCCTCCATTATAAATGCCTTGAAGGATTTCCAAAAATGTTATTGTGTGTGAATGTGTACAATTTAAACATTATTAATTATTTTGATATATACATAAAATGTACAGAATTAATACCAATAATCTAGATAGTGACCTTCTCATTACAAATATTATTAACATTGGCTAGTTAACTGTTCATCATTGGTCATCATCTGTCACATAGTAAACCTAGAGTGGCGAGTTCTTTTCTCGCCTGGGAAGTAGGAATTTACTTAGTGACGGAATTCATTAAATAAAATCCTCAGCCCCACTCTGGCTAGAAAAGGGTGGTAACCTGTAGATAGCCCACCCCAATTAGCCTGAGTTGCAAAAAGTGGACGTTAATAAATAATTTATCCAGAAGTACTGAGCCTGGTGTTGGGGCTGGGGACTCAGTTTGTTTGTTTGTTTGTTTTGGGCAAAAAACTTCATGGTTATCAATGCCCAACACTCTTCATACTGTATTTGAGTTCCCCAGTCATGGGAAGTCCCAGGCACACACATGCTAGACCGACTTTTATTATATATTAATATGCACATATATAAACCTACATTATTTTTAGCATTATATATATATATTTTTTTTTCCACCCCCTCTTTTTTTTTATCTTTTTTCCCTTAATTTTTTTTTCTCTTTTCTTCCCCCCCCTTTTTTTTTTTTTTTTGGAAAGGGGGGGGGGTTTCGGCCATATGCATTTACACCTACTCACCGGTATCACAGGAACCATTGCGACTCATTGATAAACACTAAGAAGAAGAGTATGTTATTACCAATTACATTAAACTTATGGACTACATATCTAATTAGCTACTAAATGACAGCATTAGACTTAAAGCTCATCACGAGAAACACAGCCATTAATGACAACAAAGTTTTCAAAAAAAAAAACTATATATATATTAAAATTAGATCCCTTAAAGTAACCATTAGAACTATAAATTATTAAAAGAGCATTATAAATACAACCACTAAAATTGCAACAGGGTTAAAGCTATACAGATAAATACTAAAATTAAATCTAAAAAAGAAAAGAAGATAAACATCTAACATAAAGCCTATTAAAATAACCATTAAGATAACAACAAGGTTCGAGCAATTAAAATAAATATAAAAAATTAGATCCATAAAAATTAACATCAAGCTTAAAGCCTATTGATATAACCATTAAAATAACAGATACAATAAGCATTAACTAAAACTCTTGCAATAACTTTGAAAAAGAAGAAACCTTAGCTATATGTGGCTGGAAAGGCCCGTTAAATGGAGAAACCTTATTACCCTGTCAGTGGCAGCTCACAGTCAGGGCTGGGGACTCAGTCAACCAGGGATCACAACGCGAATCTGTGCTCCTGGTGCTGCACCACTGCCAGAAGTCAGTCAGTTCTTATTTGCTAACTTACAACTGTATCCAGATGAATCGATCAAAGTGTATCGTAGGCCTATGTGAGTCCTTGGAGAGCTGTCAGTTAGTATATGATTTAGAGTAAGTCTATATTTTGACAATATAAACTTTTCTAATGTAACCTTATGGAATTTGACAGAACTGCCAGTTGTTTAAATGTTTAACTGTCTGTTGTTTGACGTAATAGTCAGCGATTGACAGAACGTCCATTCAACTTCAAATATCGTTTAACACAGGTGTATAGGTCGGAATAACATTGATATGTAATTTGACAAGTGTTTGTTCATCGCGATTAGTTTTGATTGACTATTACGGTAACTGTTGAATGTTTATGGGAATGTTTTGATTGTTTGAAAATGCCTACAATTAGGCGTACAGGCTGAAATAGCAGATTTCGCAAACCTACAAGTCACAGATATCCGAGAGCAAGTCAAACTGGCGAACAACGCGATACGCAGAATGAAGTTGAAACACAGAATCTATGGAGTCGAAATCAACAACATAGAAATACTGAGTTAACCACTATTGAGCTGTATTTAATTATAACTTGGAAATCGATCACAGTTCACAGGAAATGGTAGCAATTAGACCAATGAACGTCGTGCGTCAATATTGCAAGGCATTTAAGTATAAATAATACTCAGTCACGCAGGGGCTGCGTACACTAAGCACATTTTCCACGCGTTGGTATAACATACTTGTGATCTCATTCTCTATGTTTATAACATTTTGCGATACGACTTATAATAACGGTGATATTTTGAAAATCCCCCCCCCCTTTTAAACCACCTCCCTCCTCCCACTCCTATCCAACCCCCCCCCCCCCATTTCAGCCATTAACTAACAAAGTCCGTCACGCAGGGGCTGCGTAAACTAAGCAGATTTCCCACGTGAAGTTTTACAAAAGAGAAATCTGCCCAATAACAACTGTAGTAGTAACAAACCTCTAAACCTATTCACGAGGGATGAATAGTTACGGAAACGGCCGCCAGAGCTCTCGGCGGAAAGTCCGAACATAGCCTACTCCTGCCGACCATACGCAGAATACAAATGCAAATATCTCGGTTAATATTCAAGAAACAGAATAAATGTATAGAACACTATTTATAGTACATTTAATTTGTAATAAGACTTATTCTATACAATGTTTCGACCTGACGCATAATAACGGAGATATTTTAAATTTTCAAAAATCCTCCCACTAAACCTCCCTCCCACTGATCCGATTTCAGCCATTAACGAACTTGATCTTCCTTTTTACATAAAACGATTAAATTCCGAGTTTGGTAACGATCAAACAAAAATTGCGACCCCTAGACTGTTAACAGACAAATATATATATATATATATATATATATATATAATTTGGAACGGACCTCATTTTCGTCATCTCCTGGTCGTCTGGACATTTCAAGAAATTTTTCGAAACTCGTGTCATGAGAACGACCTCAATAGATGTTTTCCCTTAAGGTAAATCTACTAATACGCGCTCAAAGGTGTAATGAAACAGTTTAAGCTAATACTACACTCCAGTAGTATAGAAGAAATGAATGTACCTATACTTTTGATTCACGGCTTCAAAATCTTAATAGGTGACGTCATAGCACTACGTGATCACGTATCTCATAACGTAAACGTAAAATGAATATAATATATGGTATTCATGCTTGGAATAAAGTGGTTCATGATATAACAGCTTATTCCTAATGTGACATGAGGCGGAGTGAAAATGGAAGTGTCTACTTTAATATTAAAGATAGAGAATGAATGTTTACTTATAGTAAACTGTATTTGCAATAAGATTCTTTCTATACAATTTTTCGATCCAACGTATAAGAAAGAAGATATTTCCGATTTCCGAAATTCTCCTCTAACCCCCCCCCCTCCCACTGGTTCGATTTGAGGTATTAACGATATCCAGTTTGGTTTCGATCAAATAACAATGGTTACGAAAAATAAAATACTGCTAGATCGGTAACAGACAAGTATATACGTGTATATATATATATATATATATATATATATATATATATATATATAATTTTGAATAGTCTTCATCTCCTAGCAAACACTCCTAGATAGGATCATTGGACATTAAGCGAAATTTTTAGAAGTTTAAGTACGACCTCAATAGCTGCTAAAATGTTGCCCCTGAATTTTATGGGCGAGCGATCAAGTCAAATTGACGCCATTGGTACCACTTCCATTCATTGGACTAAGGAAATTGGGCAGATTATAAACATGTCTGGGCTCAAATACAGCAATATAATATTTTCATTCTAATGACGTCATTTGGAGCAATAACAAAAAAAAAAAATTGTATCCCAATTTTCTTGAAAAATTGTATTCAACTTTTCCAGCACGTGCCTGATGCAAAATACCTTGGCAGCTTACAATTGAAATGATGTATCAGTTGAAATGCTTTAATGTAGGTTTCTAGCGCGTTGAATTGCCAAAAGTAGCAAGAAGTGAGTGCGTACACTACCTCTAGTTTAATAACAATGTGTCATATATATAAAGTAGTACCGTTATTTTTACAGCCCTGAAGAAGAGAATATAAATATTCCTGAAATATTGGCATAAACTATGATATTTTCACTAATATTGACTAAAACCCTTAGAAACCATAAGAACACCATATATATATGTGTGTGTGTGTGTGTGTGTGTGTGTGTGTGTGTGTGTGTTAATAAAATTGTAACCCCTGTCTTTTCGTTTCACATGTCATAGAAACCCAATAAGCCATACTAACATTTCTAGGGACGGGCAGGATTGGGGGTTATAAGAGAGGCTTGAAATTAAAAATAGTGATATTTCGTTTCCTACTGGGGTTTCGGCAAATGTGCACATGACAAAAGTTGTTTATTTCGTTATTTAGAGAAATTTGCTCAACAATTTGTTTCAATATGAACTACCAGGTGCCTCACCTGGAAAAATTAATTCAAATGTATGTTAATATTTTGTCCTTAATAATTCAAATCTATGCATAATGCTCAGGAAACGGGAAATATGACAATATGGAGGACAGTGAAATCTTACATAAAAAATTGATTTTATTATTAACAAATCCACAGAAACGACGGGTATTATCCCTAAACACTGGGACGGGAAAATGTCAAAATATTGTGCAAAGAAAAGCCTTGCCAAAAAAATACCATCACCATTAAGCCTCAAATGAATTCCCGAGCGAAGCCGGGTATCTAAGCTAGTATATACATATACACATATATATATATATATATATATATATATATATATATATATGTATAAAAGAACTGTAAATGATCCAAGCTGACTTTATGAATTGAAATATAAACATATAAGTATGAATGGGTTTGGATTCGAGTCCCAATTCCATGAATTGGATAGATGGAGAGGCCATGTATTGTCAGAATTCCAACTCAAACAACAAGGAGCATCAACAAAACACATTAATTGAAAAAGACTCTTAGCTCTCGAGCTCGCCGACCGAAAAAAAAAATATCACAGAATATTTATCAACCACGCTTTTTTTTTTTTTTATCATTCTAATTTCGTGGACATGTTTGCCTTGCGAAAGTGTGGAAGGTAGGTTTATTCGAGAGAGAAACGGAGAATGCGCTTTGAAAGCTATTGAAATCGAATATAAACAGAGCGGAGGTTTTTGATATATAAACAATGGGGATATAGTAGGAAAGAATTTCATAAGTACTATCAGCTGATTTCCCCGGAGTACAACCTGAACAGCTGACATATGGATCTTGTATTGAAGAATATATTTGAATACCCTTCGATGCTACTTGGGAGTTGGGGTACGTTCAAAGTTGTATCCATACGTTAATATTTCATTTGGGTATCTTTTAGCAGGTTTCCCTTAAGGGAAATCAGCTATTGAGGTTGTACTCATGACGGAATTTTCGACATTTTTCTTCAAATGTCCATCGATCCTACCTAGTAGATGACGAAAATGAGGTCCGTTCAAAACTGTATATATCTATATATATATATATATATATATATATATATATTTGTCTGTTACCGCTCTAGCGGTCGCAATTTTTGTTTGATCGTTACCAAACTCGATATTTAGTCGTTTTATGTAAAAAGAAAGATCAAGTTCGTTAACAGCTGAAATCGGGCCAGTGGGAGGGGGGGGTTTAGAGGGGAGGATTTTCGAAAATTCGAAATATCTCCGTTACTATACGTCGGATCGAAAACTTGTATATAAACAATCTTATTGCAAATTAAAGTTACTATAAATATTGTTATATACGTTTATTCTCTATCTTGAATATTAACCAAGATATTTGCATTTTTCAGTTTTCAGCAAACCGCCACTTCTACTCATGTTACGTAAACAATACTCTTCTACATAATAAATCACATTATTGGAAGTTTAAATACCAAAAATTGTATTCAAGAGACCTTTATTATACGAGATACATGCAAATATGCCCTGGTGACCCCCCTCCCCTCATCATAAAGTTTTGGACTACTAAAATTTTATTGATTGAGATAACAATTATTCTGACTCATTAATTACAGTACTAGATATAGTAAATATTTCTCAATAAAATTAATGTGTTATATTCTGATATATTTCAGTAATTATTTTTCTTTCCGGTGGCCGACCAGTTTTTTTAGATTTCTAACCTAACGCTTCCTGTCGGCAGGTTATTGAAATTGGATGAAACATTTCTTATTTCCGTTTGTATTTTTCACGGTGTTGTTGTGTTACCAGTATGTATATTTATCTATTACTGAACTTCACGATGGAAATCTGCTTAGTTTACGCAGCCCCTGCGTGACGGACTTTTTATAGTCCTGGGTGGTTTGAGAACGATGTCTCATGATAAGAAAACGTCCGTCTCGCAGGGGCTGGACATGGGAAAGCGACGCCTCGTATTTCGCTACTTCCATCTGGAGACATGATTCCTCTTGGAGGCCTGTCCTCACAGCAATCTGTGACTGGTTTATCTCCCAGCTATAGGATCATCCGCGGTAGGCTAGGACTGTAGGTTTAGCCCAACCCTCCAACAATTATAGGATTAAGGCCATTCTTCTAATCTTTGCTCCATTTCCTCAAATGACACTCCATACCACACCCTAATTCATTTTCCTGATTCCCATTATGGAAAATCAGCTATTGATGTACTAATGACTCAATTTTTGATTGAACCCATCGATCCTACCCAGGAGACGACGAAAATGAGGTCCGTTCAAAATTTTATATATATATATATATATATATATATATATATATATATATATATATTTCTGTTAACGCTCCAGCAGTCCTTGATCATTACCAAACTCGATATTTAAACGTTTTATGGACAAATAAAGATCGTTCATTAATTGGTAAAATTATTCTGGGGGAAGTAAATATCTCCCTTATTATGTGTCAGATCGAAATTTTGTGTAGAAACAATCTTATTGAAAATGTAATTTTCTTTAAATATTGTTATATATGTTTTTCCACAATCTTTAATATTAACCGAGATGTTTGCATTTTGTTTTTGGTCTTCAGTATACCCCCACTCCTACTCATGCCATATTAACCACAAGCTGTTATATTATGAAGCACTATTTGAAGCCTAAATACCAAATATCCTTCTCATTTAACTTTTAAGTCTTGAGATAAATAAATATACTTAGCGCACATGGGAAATAGTAGCCCCTGCGTGACGGACTTTACTGATTTCCATTATGGGAAATCGGATATTGATGTTGTACTCATGAGGTGATTTTGAAAAAAATGTCCAGAAATTAACATCGAACGGAAAGAAATGATCAAAATGAGGTCCTTTCAAAACTTTTATATATATAGATTGATTGATTCTGTACAATTTTTCGATCCGACGTAGAGTAACGGAGATATTTCGAATTTTCGAAAATCCTCCCCTCTAGACCCCCCCCCCTTCACTGGTCCGATTTCAGCCGTTAACGAACTTGACCTTACTTTTTACATAAAACGACTAAATATCGAGTTTGGTACCGATCAAACAAAAATCGCGACCGCTAGAGCGGTAACAGACAAATATATATATATATATATATATATATATATATATATATATATATATATATATATATATATATATATGTGTGTGTGTCAGTTAACGCCCTAGCGGTCGCAAATTAAGTAAGATCGTTACCAAGTTCTTAAACGTTTTATGTAAAAAAAAAAAAAAAAAATTCCCATAAGGGAAATCAGCTATTGAGGTCGTACTCATGACGCGAGTTTCGAAAAATTTCTTCAAATGGCCATCGATCCTACCCAGGAGATGACGAAAATGAGGTCCGTTCAAAATTATATATATATATATATTTATTTTTTTATTTTTATTTATTTCCTTCCTGAAGTAACCCTACAGAAAGGGCGTTTATTAGCCACACGTCCCGTTCAGTAATTAGTACATAACGTGTGCTTGATACATAACATTTTTTTTTTAAACTATAATAACATAAAATATTTATACAATAAAATTATATACAACACAGAAAAGAAAAAAAAAAGAAAAGAAAAACTAAAACAAAATTCGGATTCAATGCTGAATAATTAATTTAACTGTATTTCAGTTTCAAATAGTTCAAGAAGTCATACATTTCTGCAGCAAACTTTTTTAATGGTTTATTATGTTTATAAAATAATTGTTTTTCCTCAACAGGCCAATTTTCTTGTCGGCATTTTAATTGGGATTTAAAGTCTTCTCTTTGGTCCGTTAGTAGTCTGCAGTCATAGAGCAAGTGTCTGTATGTCTGTTCAGTAGTTAAGTCGCAGTAAAGTTATATCATTAACTTCTTTATTCTAATATTAAATGCCAAACATTGTTTTCAAGGGTCCAAATATTGTTCTCAAAATAAAATTTATGTATGTAGAATGATGTGTAGTATGTATGAGTGTAGAATAATAAATTTACAGTCTTCCTTAGATTATTAAAATTAATATTTTGAACTAATAGTACCATGTTAAAACTTTTAATTTTATTTGAATAACTTTATTCGTAATTAATTAAATTAATAATATTTAATATTCATACTTTTAACTTTTAAAAAAATGTCATCGATATAAATAGTTTTAATTTGGTTTCTACTCTGGCTTAAGATCGATTGGACACTAATCGTTAGGGTTGCGTGATAAATGTTTGGGGGAGGATAGGACAGAACTAAAAGGTCGTCCAGACTGTGAGCAATTGAAGAAACGCTTGATTAATAGATGGCCAACAGATTCCTCAAGCGGTAAACTTAACTCAGGGCTAAAATTAAGTAATTATTTCCCAGCATCGCCCCCCCCCCAGCAAGGGCGAAATTGGACTTTCTTCAAGATTTTTCGTAGTACAGTAGTATGTGAAATGTGTATGAATATGTTTAATAACAATTTAGCAATCAATTAAGCAATAGTTTAACATAATTTGTATCTTACCCAGTTTTTCCAATAAAATTCTAGATATTGAGCAAAATGACAACACACAAAAACTCGAAAGTCCCTCACGAAGGGGCTGCATAATCTAATCTGATTCTCAAGTGAATATTTCCCAATAGATAAATCTGCATAATGGTAACACTTAACACCACTGTGAATATTAAATGAATAAATACAAAGAGTAATGGAAAATCTTTCAATCAATTTTAATAAATTCCCAACGGAAAACGTCTGAGTTGTGAACAAACAGGTCAACTGACCTCTCAGAACTGAACAGATAGATGGAAATATTCATCATCGGAAAGAAAAATAATTACTGAAATTTATCTGAACATAAACATAACATAAAACATTAATTTTATTAAAAACTATTTTACAAATCTAGTAATGTAATTCATAAAGACTCAGAATAATTCTCATCTCAATTACTCAAATTTTAGTAATCCAAGAACTAAAGATTGGGAGGATCAACAGAACAGATTTGATCATTGAAAATATCTCAGTTATTATGAGTAAGGTCATAAATGTTTATAACACTATTAATAGTACATTTAATTCGCAATAAGATTGGTTTTATAAAATTTTTCAATCCGACATATAGTAACAGAGATATTTCTAATTTTCGAAAATCCTCCCTCTACACCACCTCCCCCTTCCCACAGATCCGATTTCTACCATTACTACCTTGAACTTACATTTTACATAAAAGGATTAAATATCGAGTTTGGTAAAGATTGAACAAAAATTACGACCACTGGACCGTTAAGAGAAAAGTATATAGGTACATAAAATTTTGAACGAATCTCATTTCCGTGATCTGGGTAGGAACGAAAAATATTTGAAATTATGAAATTTTGTTTTGAAAATCGCGTCATGAGTACAACCTCAATAATCTGCTAATAACATTTACTACTGTGGACTAAAGTTAATAACGAACACAACTAGCAAAGGAACTGGAGAATATTTTGTGAAATGAAATGAAAAGCGTATTTCATCAAAACCGTACTATATGTTTTACTTTTCCAGTCACTACTAAAACTGATGTTAGTTAATGTCCAAAATACGACTTAGAACAGAGAGTGGGGGGGGGGGGGTTAGGGGTGGGAATTCGATCATTCGAAATATCTCCGTTATTTCGGGTCAGGTCGTAAAATGTTATAGTACGAATTTTGTTGAACTATTGGTGTCTACAATTGTCGATCTATACATTTTCTCGTCTTCTGAGTTCACAAACA
Organism: Riptortus pedestris; assembly: GCA_019009955.1. Classification (NCBI taxonomy): domain Eukaryota; kingdom Metazoa; phylum Arthropoda; class Insecta; order Hemiptera; family Alydidae; genus Riptortus; species Riptortus pedestris. Next base: position 21,549,554 of record CM032228.1, read on the forward strand.
TTATTAATGAATGTGTAAGGGAAGCTACAATTAAAGAAGGCGTAAGACAAGGATGCTTTATTGAAGAGGCAATAATGAAAATGAAAGAAAGAACCGATGGCTTACAGATTAACGGTGAATCCATACATTGCATCAGATTTGCAGATGATATTGCACTCCTGGCAAAGTCCTAAGTAGAGATGAATAGAAAGCTGCAAGACCTAAAGGACGCTCTAGATCAGTTTAAAGTCAACTTTTTCCTTAAAAATAGAATAACTATTAGAGGAGAAGTGATGAACAGTGTGCCATTCTCGCACATCATAAATATGCCTAGTTTACGCAGCTCCTGCGTGAAGGACTTTTCATTCAACTTATAAATTTCGTACCTGATGAACGAACACTATTTCCTGTGTGGAAATAAAATACATTTAAGTTTTCGCCAAATATCCCAAAAATCCAATGTAATGTGTATTATCACTAAATATGACATTGTTATTTTATCGGGCCTCAAGTTTGATAACATTGAAGGGGAATAATGGTGTGGAATTTCCTAACTAAATCTTGCCTAGGTAGAGGACACCCATCAGCCAACTGGGATCCAAGTTCTACATACCATCATGGCTATGGCATACTTCATAAATGCCCGTCTCCTCGGCTCAAATTTGAGGTTAATACCCAATCACAAACTCAGCAAAGAATGTATTTAGTTGGTTCGGTCATCCCACTAGCAGTACCATTTTAGCAGATTTCCCTTAGGGTGTATCAGCCATTGAGGTTGCACTCACGTCATCTTCTAGAAAGGATCGATGGACATTTGAGGAAACGTTTCGAAAATGGCCTCATCAGAGGGCAGAATACAAGAACGTATAAATAGCTTGAAATGAATGGTTTAATTGTAAACTAACATGAGGTTGTAAAATGTTTCATTAATAATAATGGAGCGAAAATTTCATCTTATATGTGCCAGATTGCGTATGAAGACAAAACGTTCATGACAGAAAGATATTAATTTCTCGGGTCAAGTAATTTTTCAAATAGACAGTGATAATGAATTTTATTGATCTGCTTTATAATATTGAAATGTGACCTTTCGAAATACAAACAATAGGTAGGAGTGAGAGCTTTGCCATTCACCTAACCTTTTAAATACATTAATATAAACATATCTTGGGGTTGGTTTATATTCCTGTGTAAGGGCTGTTTATCTAATTTGATCTCTACTCACCCCCTCTGTCACATAGTACTTCCCTTAGAGACCTTGCAGAGCATTTGATATTCCAGGACGGCTTCATTGTGGATTTCCTTCGTCGTAGAATCAGTCTTATTGCAAATGCAATCTTTATATATATATATATATATATATATATATATATATATAAATGAATGTTTGTCTGTATGCCCTTGATTTTGTCTACATTAATATTCTTTGAGACGAACAGGAGTGGGGGTTATAAGGGAGGCCTGAAATTAAAAATAGCGATATTTCCTTTCTGCTTGGTTTTACGGCAAATATGTACATAACAAAAGTTTTTTATTTTGTTGTTTAAAGTAACTTTTGTATTACACATTTTTGACGTATACCGAACCATAAATGAGTTATACTCTAAAAACAATAGTGGGAGTCAACAATTTTATATGGCACGAACGACTCAACAGAACTAAACCAAACTCCGTATCTTATTTGGTATTAACAACTCACTGATTATAAGCTATATTAAAACATCGATTAACGAACCAACGAACCGGAGTGGGGGATATAAGGGAGATGTGAAATATAAAATCGCAATATTTCGTAATCGATGTATTTTTCGGCAAACGTGCATAAAACAAAAGTTATTTGTTTGGTTATTTAAAGTAACTTTTGTTATATGCACTTTTGGCGAATAACGAAGTATACACGAAAACTATAGAATGGGTCAACAATGTTGTAGGACACGAAACACTAAATCGAAATCAACGAAACTCCTGTTTTTTGACTATAAGCTATATTAACATTTTTAGGAACGAACAGGAGTCGGGGTTGGTATTGAGTCATGAAATGAAAAATCGTCATATTTCGTTTCCTATTGCTTTTTTTGGCCAACCTGCGCATGACAAAAGATGTTTAATTTGGTATTTAGAGTTATTATTATTATTTATTAACGTCCACTTTTTTGACACTAAGGCTAATTATGAATATTAGAGTAACTTGGAATTGGGAATATTTAGAGTTAATTTTGTTATATACATCTTTATCGTAATTTAAAAATGTAAATATAAAAGTAACGGGTAATATAAATTTGTTTTGAATTTTGTAGAATTAAGTGCATGACAAATACTTTTATTGTTAACATATCCCTAGCACGCCAAACTCGGGTGTAAATCCTACACCATACATACATTGAGACGAGAAAATTTAAAAATATTGTACTAAGTAAAGCCCCCAAAAAATAACATCATCATTCAGCCTAAAATGATTTCCTGTGCGAAGCCTTAACTAGCGTTATATAAATGTTGTTATATATGTTTTTTTTTTTTTTCACTATCTAGGATATTCACAGAAATATTTGCACATTTTAGCCTTACTCATGCCATATTAACAATAAATTGTTATGTCATTTTCCACTTTATTCAATACTTAAACACCAAATATTGCCTTCATTGAATTTTTACTACACAGTACAAATACGTTGTCTGATGACGTCATCAATTAAGACAATATGTCCGGCCTTGGCTCAATGATGTTTATTTGATCGGTACCGATATTTATATATATTTGTCTGTTAACGCTCTAGCGGTCGCAATTTTTGCTTGATCGTTGCCAACTCGATATTTAAAAGTTTTAAAATAAGGATAAATAAAGATCAAGTTCGTTAATGGCTGAAATCGGACCAGTGGGAGGGGGTTTAGAGGGGGGATTATCGAAAATTATAAATAACTCCATTACTACAGTTCGGATCGAAAAATTGTATAGAGTCAATCTTACTGCAAATTAAATTTACTATCTATAATTATTGTTATATACATTTATACTTCATTTTTGAATTTGCACATTAAATTTCCAGTAAGATTGATTATGTACAATTTTTCGATCCGACGCGGAGATATTTTAAATACGGTATTCAATATATATATATATATATATATATATATATATATATATATTAAAAAAAATCAATGTACAGACAGATGTTACAATTTATATATATATATAACATGTAACATCTGTCTGCACATTGATTTTTTTCTCGAAATTTCACGATAACCTTCCGTTTCACATGTCATAGGTATACACCATAACTGCATTTTGTTTTTTTGGTGTAGGTTTGTTTATGTGTTACCTTTTCACGCATAAACGGTAGAACCGAATTTTATGAAATTTGGTACTCATATTACTACTAATCCAACTTAGACATTAGGCTATATTAATAATCTCTGAGACGAACAGGAGTGGGGGTTGTAAGTAAGGACTATAATTAAAAAGTGCGATATTTCGTTTCGTATGGCTTTTTCGGCAAATATGAACATAACAAAAGTTGTTTATTTTGTTATTTAGACCGTTTTAAAAATATTAAAGAAAGTCCTTAGTCCCACCCTAGCTAGAAAAGGGTAGTGGCCTGTAGATAACCCGTCCCGATTAACAAAAATATCATAAAGTGGACGTAAATAAATAAATAAAAAATTTAAAAAAATATAAGCACAGAAATATAATAAGGTTTAAACCTTTTAATTCAGCTCTAATGATCATATTCGGTATTGAAATAAATATATCTGTTATTATTAGTCTGATCGTGAAATGTTATATATCCAGTCTTGCTAAACTATTGATGTTCTACAATTGTTGTCCTATGCATTTTTCGTAACTCTTATAATAACACTCATAACTTCGTAAGTACCATGTGAGCAATTTATACTTTCTTGTATTCTGCCTTCTGGTGAGGCAGGTTATACCAGCACGTGGGAAAACTGCTTAGTTTACGCAGCCCCTGCGTGACGGACGTTTTAAATCGTGTATTTTCGTGCAAATTTATTATATCATGACAATCTTTATAAACGAAGTGAAACTTGTCCCATTTTAATGATGCAACGAACCTGATCAGAAACTATTTATTGACCAATTTTGTATGACAAATACTAGCTAAAGTACCCGGCTTCGCCCGGGAAATCATTTGAGGCTAAATGATAATGGTATTTTTTGGGGAGGGCTCTACTTTGTACAATATTTTTTTTACATTTTCCCGTCTCAATGAATAGGATTTACACCCGAGTTGTTAATAATAAAAGTATTTGTTATGTGCTTAATTCAACAAAATACACAATATTTTTATATTACCCGTTTCCTGTGCATGTATCTTATTTTATATATAACGTAATCGTAGATTATCATCTTATCATTGTCAAAAATACGGAGTTTCGTTGATTTAGTCTTTGAGTCCCACTACAATGTTGACCCCTTAGTTTTTCGTGTATACCTCATTTATACTTCGTTATATGGAAAAAAGTCTATATATCAAAAGTTACTTTACTTAAGAAAATAAACAACTTTTGTTATGTGCATAACTGCCGAAAAACCAATAGGAAACGAAATATCGCTAAACTCCTGTTCGTACCTCGAAATTTTAACATAACTTATAATCATGGAGGTGTAAATAGCAAATTACTTAAGGAGTTTCGTTTAATTCAGTTGAGTTTTTGTGTCATATAAAATTGTTGACTCTGACTATTGTTTTTAGCGTATAGCTCATTTATACTTTGGTGTCGTATACTACAAGGGGGGGGGATAAGGGTATATTAATAAAGTTACTCTAAATAACAAAATAAACAACGTTTGTTATGTGCATATTTGCCAAAAAAGCAATAGAAAAAGAAATATTACTATTTTTAATTTCAGGCCTCCCTTATAACCCCCACTCCTGTTCGTCTCAGAGAATATTAGTATAGCTTAAAGTCTAAGTTGGGCTAGTAGAAATATACATACAAAGTTTCATAAAATTCGGTTCAGCCCTTTATGTGTGAAAAGGTAACAAACAAACAAACAGGCACAAAAGAAACAAAATGCAGTTATGGTGTCTATGACATGTGAAACGAAAAGTTATCCTGAAATTTCGCGAAAAAAAATCAATGTACAGACAGAGGTTACAATTTTATATATATATATATATATATATATATATATAGATTTCGTAGTTTTATTAAAATAATTAAACGTTTTAGACAGTATTAATTTTGTATATAAAACCTCCCTCAGAAATGAAGCTCTTTAATTTATTTTTAAACAAAGAATAGATTTTAATAGATTAAGTACATTCGGGCAGAGCGTTAAATAGTTTTTTCCTGAAAATGATACACTTTTTTCGATAAATTTCTGTTTGTGGCTGGGGGTTCGAAGGAGGAATGAACTTGTGTTTTTATGTCCTCATTTATATACTAGGAAATATTAATTTACCCGAGCTCTGGGCGCGTAGGAGACATCTGTAAACACTTTTAAACAAATTGTATTGGAATAATTGAATTGGTCTCAGCAATATGTGAGAGAAATGTAAATATAGATACGTGATGCGAGAGCTCTCAACTCTATCTGTTGCCTCTCTTCATCCCACTACCCAATATCCGTGACAAAATCCATGAATTTTGAACCACTGGAGTCCAGCGGTGAATTTTGCTGCAAGTTGTGTGGCATTTTATGGCTATTTTTTTTTCCGTTGACATTCACTTTATGAAAACATTAAAATTTGTGTTAGCATTTCTGCACATTACTACTACCCTATTCTAAATCACCAAGTTGACATTCTGATTACAGCAGATTACCCTAATATTTTTATCTCTGTTATTTATTATATTGTTTTCAATTTAGATTGCTATTTGTGTATTTTTAACTATATGACATAAGTTCACGGGTTTTTAAAATTTGTTGGCCGATTATAAGGTTTTTAGGAGATTTCCCTTAGGGGAAATCAGCTATTGAGGTCATACTCATGACGGAGTTTTCGAAATTTTTCTTCAAATGTCCATCGATCGTACCTGGTAGATGACGAAAATGAGGTCCGTTCAAAACTGTATATGTGTTTATATATATATATATATATATATATATATATATTTGTCTGTTACGGTCGCAATTTTTGTTTGATCGTTACCAAAATCGATATTTAGTCGTTTTACGTAAAAAGAAAGATCAAGTTCGTTAACGGCTGAAATCGGACCAGGGGGAGGGGGAGTTTATTAAAGTCTCTTAGATACTACTATAAATTATTAATAAGTAAATTACATATTAAAGTCTGATTGCTCTGTTTTAAAGTACATCAAAATCCCTAAAACTATCATTTGAAACTTTTTTTTTTTTTATATTATTACCATTTTAACAATATTTCCTCAGATATATAAAACCTATTTTTTTTTTTCAAGAGGTGATTTTACCACTTCAAATCGTCAGGTAAGAAAAAACGCCTCGTTCCTTCACTATTCTTTATTCGTTGCGACAGAGCGCTTTCAGAGCATACGCTCCATCATCAGTGCCCTCTTCATAAAGATGGGACAGGAACCAAGGATTCCCTGTGACTCAGTGTGAGAGTCACAGGGAGTCCTTGGTTCCTGTCACATCATTGTGAAGAGCAGGGCACTGATGATGGAGCGTATGCTCTGAAAGCGCTCTGTCGCAACGAATAAAGAATAGTGAAGGAACGAGGCGTTTTTTCTTACCTGAGATAATTCCTTCACCATCCAGCACCTTAAAAATGGACTTCAAATCTTATTAATATAATATATATTATATTATATAAAATTATATTATATATATATAAAAAATATATTGTGGTACGGATTCTATAGCAAAAAAAGAAATGAAGAAAGAAAAGAATTTTTTTAATTTTCGGGTTTCCAACCTCCCTTGTAAGTTGAACACGTTTTATCCTTACCCTTCCAGGAAGACATGAAGAGTATAACTGCATTTTAAGAAAAATAAAAATAATAATAGTATTAATATGTAATAAAGAAACCAAATAGGAAATCTTAAAACGCCTTGGGGAAAGTGAATCTATTCAAAACATTAGGCCAGGAATACAGTTGAAACTTACGACACCATTGGCTACAAATAAAAGTCACTATTGGTCTCATCTTAACATATATTCTGTTGTTCGAAATAAAATTTCGATGAAAGGAAGTGACTGGTCAAAAAAATATTAGTTGATCACACAACGCATTTGATATATCCCATCTAGTAAATGTCAGTTGAACGGAGTATTATTGAATTTAAGCTTGGAATAAGTTGTTTCACGTTATATTCGCTTATTTTTAGAGTGCTCTGACTGAGAGTGGGGGTTTACCGAAGGCCGAAAATTAGATCAATTGAAAAATCTTATTTAATATTCAGTATTGAATAAAAGCGTCTAACAATATTTGTAGAAACTTTTATATACAAAAAAATTGGTTAGATATGAGTTTTCGGTCCTCTTTAAAAAAACCCCTCCCTCAGGTCCGATTTAAACTTGATATTTAGTTTTACACGGAACTCGTACGTATCTTATTCGGTGCCAACCAAACACAAAGTACGTAAGACAGGGGCTCCGTAAACTTAGGAGATCTTCTATGAGCAGGTATAAGACACTTGTGATATTATCTCATCACATATTCTCTATTTCTACGTAAACTAAAGAAGATATTTGGAATGTTCAATTATACGTTAAATTTTCAATAAGATTGATTCTATTGAGTTTTTCAAAATTCTCCGCTCTTAACCCCTCCCCCCAATTGTCCGATTTCAGTTATTAACGAACTTGACCATTACATTTGGATGGAACGCTTATATATCGAGTCTGATAACGATCAAACATAATTTTCGACCGCTACAGCGGCAACAGACAAGCACATATTTACAATATGGTATATATGCATATATATGTACAGATATATATATATATATATATATATATATCAATGAAATTGCAAATATCTCAGTTAATAACCAAGATATTGAGAAAACATATATATTTATAGAACATTATATTTGCAATAATATTGAATCTATGGTACCAAAATATCTTAATTTTGTAACAAATGTAACAATTTGTGTATAATACCTTTGTTGTATTGAACCAAAATAAAATTTTCTTTCTTTCTGATTCTATACACTTTTTCGATCCGAATGATAACAAATGTTTGAAATTGTCCCCCTCTAACACCCCCTCCCACAAGTCTGATTTCAGCCATTAACGAAATTGATCTTCATATTTGCTTAAAACGTTAAAATATCGAGTTTGGTAGTGGTCATACAAAAATTTCGACCGATTGAGAGTTAACGGAATATATATAAATTTGAACGGACCTAAAATTCTAAGGAGGATCCGTTGACCTTTGAGGAAATTTTTCGAGAATCGCGTTATGAGTGCAACCTCAATAGCTGAATTCACGTAAGGGAAATCTGCTAAAAGTTTGACTACTTAAGATGAAACGGACAAGCGCGCGCATGTGTGTGTGTGTGTGTGTGTGTGTGTGTGTGTGTGTGTGTGTGTGTGTTTGTGTGTGTGTGTGTGTGTGTATACACACACGGATAATCGAGCACACTTCTAGAAATCGCGTCATGAATTGAATCTGTATAGCTAATTAACCAATCAGTCTAATTATTGTCATAGAATGTTAATCTTTTATTTAAATAATTGAAATATGTTAGAACATACTAGAAAAATAAGTATTTTTACAGTTATATTCCAATTGAAATTAAGTAATTACATTTATAATGGCTTAGTAAGTAGTAATTAACTTTTTCATGCAACAGTAATAAGAAAGAAGAGTATGCTTATTACTAGTAAATAGAAGAAGAAGATAAAAACTTTATTTCTCCAGAGTGCCTTAGATCATAAATAATATACGAGTGCGAGAAGTTTTATCTCTTCTCGAAATCAGGAACTAAAATTTACAAACATTATTTCTGTATTATGCTTGTGGTAAGGTAAAAAAAAAAAAATACTTTCAAAGTAAAAAGGTGGTTAAAATATTCCCTCTAAATTTTACTTTTAAATTTAGGGTTGTTGCTTTTCTTTTAAAAAAAATTACTGAATTCGTCATTATTTCTCATGATTACTTCAATAGCCAAACATACCTTACTTTTACCACAAGCAATATTTATTTTCGCTTCATTTGGTTTCGTAAGAAACGAGGTAGCTATTCATAACTTTTAAACAGTTGAAAATATTGATACTGTAAATTTAAGCAGAATTTCTATTTTTGAGTTGAACAATGTTCTTCTATAATTTATCTTTATAGTAAATATTGTCACAAGGTTTAAGTTGAGTCACACATCATTTTTCGGTCTAGTTTATTCTTCTGACCGCCATTTTTGGCTTCTGTCCTAAGAATATTTCTAGAAGTACAATTAATTCTTATTTTTAACAGATTTTTATTAAGGAAGGTCAGCTATTGAGGTTTTACTCGTGACGCGATTTTAGAAAAATGTCCTCAAATGTCCTTCGTTCCTACCCAAGAGATGAAGAGAATGTGGTCCGTTCAAAATTATATATATACCGTACAAAATATAAAGTATTTATTTTTCGTAGTCGTGTTTAAAAAAAATAGACAAAAAAGTAGAGACTTTTTCAACCACATACAGAATGTAAGAAACCTGAAAGAAAAAAAACAGATATCTTAACAACTAGTATAACAAATTAGTGAGCGTAATATTGTACAGAAGGTTTTATAAGACTTAAGACCTTTTCCAGTAAAATTCCAATTAGCTAAACTAACTTAAACAGTAAAACTCATTTTACTTTTGAAAACTTTTGGGAGATTCATTTAGAAAAACAGGAAAGAAGAAAGCTTATAAAATACATAATCAAGACATTCTTTCTTGTTACATTCAATTTTTACTTTTTAACCAAATGACTGATTTCACTCCCTGGCATTTGTAATTGTCAAAGTACTATTTTTACGAGGTCATTACATTTTTAGGTACATTTTTTTTTTTTAATTAATGTGTCTTATGTTATTTTTTTTCATTTGTCCATTGGAGTTCGTGGATCATTGACTATCTGCATGATAATGTTATATTTTTTTTATATTAATTTATTAACATCCCCTTTTTTGCTCTATGGCAAATTGGAGCAGGTTATCTACAGGTTACCACTCTTTTCTACGTAAGGTGGGACTAAGGATTTTATTTAATGTATTTTACTAAATAAATTCCTTTTTTCACAGGCGAGAATCGAACTCGACACTCGAGGTTTATCATGTGAGATTAACGACATTGCTTTAACTCATATGACTTACCTGAAACCCCATTATTTTATAAAGTCATTTTAACAATCATAATGTAATTTCTTTAACAAGGAAAAAATATAAAATGTAACAGCTGAAAATGAATGATGTGAGAATATAAGAGTAAAGTGGCTAACAAAATGTTTATAAATCAAAGGATAAAGCACTTTATTTTAAAATATCAGTTTCTCAATTCAATTGAGTTGCTCCTACACACAGTACACTAATCAATCCCATCAACATT